>VDFB02256242.1:0-27548 GCA_007258455.2 Sequoia sempervirens | reverse complement strand
GTTCTTTGGACCTTATTTAACATAATTAAACACAAAAAACCCTTAGTAACCCACTATCCACCTATCAAGCCCTTAAGAAATCAATTATTTTTTACAATAAGGTGTTGCTACTCCAGCACCATACACCCCTACAAAGAAAAACTCATGCCACATGAGTTGCATCTGGTGCCAAATCCTCCAAGATTCATATGTACTCCTCTATTATGCTTTAGTGTGAGTTTGATGTGGGGTCATCCTCTCACTAAAGTGACGCTAAATGTAGTGTAGAAAAATGTATCCCTTTACATTTTCACACTTGTTTGGGGCCTTCTAATTAAAAAGGACTTAATAATGCATTAATTTAGTGTTGATAAATGTATCCCTTTACATTTTCACACTTTTTTGGGCCCCCTTAATTAAATTGAGCTTTATTAGGCCTTAATAAGACCTTTTATTTATTTACATGTCTACTAAATTACATTTTCCTAAGGAGAAATCAAACAATAATTAATGCCAATACATAACACTTTACCTTGAGCAATGTGTGTTCCGAGAATAGGAACATGGGACCCATTTTTCTATGGGTGAATGGGTCCTCCCTAGACTTTTGGACCTAGATTTAAATTATGTTTTTGGTGGTATTTTAACATCTGTAAATTCATATATCAATGTCGGCTTGTGATATTTGAATTTCAAGAAATTAAGAATACATACCTATAAATGCAAGGTTATTTCACTAAGTTTCACCTAGAACTTTTATGATATTTACAAGATATTTTTATGAGCATTCTTCAAGAATTTCAAGAGAAATCAAGGGAATTCAAGAGTAGATATATTAGAGATTTATTGCAACATTCAAGATCTAATCATCATGTCAAAGTATTCTTGCATCATGCATGTTTTTGGAGCTAGCATTGTGATGTAGGTATCAAGATCAAGTCAAGCACTCAAAGAATTATTCAAAGTGTCAAGATCCACATTGAATTCAACCATTTCATGCAAGTTGTAGACCTTATAAGATCTCCATTATCAAGGTTTATACAAGGGTTTTTTGAGTGGTAACATAGCTTTGTTCATTCTTCATTCACTCTTTCATGAATCATTTCAATTCAAGGTTTTATTACCAAAATGGGCTTTTACCAAGGAAAACCCCAATTCATCCAAAAATTAAAAAATTTCCCTCTTGTGTGTCTAATTGTAGATTTAGGTTGAAGAAGGATTGAAGACCTTTTGAAGTGCAAGATTGGAAAAGCTGTCAAAGTTTTTGTCAAATCATGGAATCTAACCTACATATCTAATTTTTGACTTTCTAAAACTAAAATCTAGACAAATCAGAAGTTACAAATCAACATCAAAGGCTCCCAAAAGATGCAAAAAAATCTTGAAAAAAGACCCATTTTCTAATGGATGAATGAGTCCTCTTACTAATATTGAGTTAAACATTGTTATTTCAAGTAAGTTAGATTGCATTTTGGAGTTGATTTACTATTTTTAGTTTTTCTCCCAATGTGTTATTTCATCTTGACCCTTGAACTTCAAGCATAAGGGAACTTAGATTCTCACATTGGAGCTGATTAACCTAAGGTTTGTTAGTTGGATTCTTGTGGGGATCTCATTTCAATGAAATATTGAGAAATAGTTTCATCATAACCCCCCTTGATATCATTGATTGGTGAACCTCAATTTTTTGGTGTTTTGCCCCCTTAACCTATTTTTCTATGTTTCATTATTATGCTTTATCAAGTTTGAAATGTTGTAAAATCTTGGCACATTGTCTTAGAATAGCTTGTTTATGCATTATTTTCATTCCTTTTCCCTTTTTTCTCCCCTCATGTTAACACAAGAAGAGTCAATTTTTAAAATATCGAAGGTTATTTTGTAGAGCGCATCTTAGTCCCCTATTTGTAAAACATCCCATAATTGTACCTCTTAAGTATTAGTTTTAGAGATCAATTTTGGATCTCGCTTGTTACTCTTATTCCCAATAGATTGCTTAAGGCTACTTATTATTATTTTAAGCAAGAAAACATCTCATGAAAGTTTTGAAAATACAGTCATTTTGTGCCTCACCCCTTACACTTTTCATTGATGATAACTGATCTAAAAGATTCTAAATGAATTTTGTCTTGGTCTCTGTATATTTCTAGGGTTTTAGTGTCACATCCTTGGGTTTCTCTGAATTCCTTAAACCCTAAAACCTTTGGCTCCTTTCCTTTCCCTATTTTTTATTTTTGAGTTGACTATCTTGGCTCTTTGTTGATCACTTAGCTATATTTTTTTCTTTGATATCATTTGTCAATCAACCTCTTTATATTGCTAAATGATCAAACTAATTAATCACACACCTTTTCAAATCACCTAAGCCTCTTGTTAGTACACTTGTGTAGTTGTAACTACCATTGTCTACTTGGTATCCATGTGGATGAATACTATTTGATCTTATTTATCCTTTGTAGTGTATCTTGAAAATCCATGAGTTCATTAAATTTGTGCTCATGCACTATGTTGATGTGTGGATCATACTATTTTTTAACCTTCTTGATTGTTTCATGCTTCTAGGACCTACAAAATTCTAAGGTTTCAACATCCTATTGATAGTGCATGAATTCTTCATAGCAAAAGATCTAATTTGTTGAGTTCATTCAAGTTGCATTGGTGCGCTCTAGAAATATAAGCTACTCTTGGTGATTCATACTTTTTGAATACCAATAAAAGAGATGAAGTTCCAAATGGAAAATTTTCATTACAACACAAAATTTCTTTATACTGCAACTAATTAAGGTGGAAAAATGGTGTGGAATATTATATTTCTCCAATAATCATTCAACAATGTCCTAGGAATCCTAATTCGATTAACTATCAAGCTTACAAGGTGATTCAATTCTCAATGAGGACCTAGGAGGGGATTCTTTTAGCTTTTAGGGCTTCACCACCAAGCAAATGCTTGGAAAACACAAATAATAATTGAACTCACAAAACCTAGTAATGTAAGCTAAATGAAGGATGCAAATGATGAAATAATGCAACATGGATTTAGGGTATGTGTACTTGAGAGATATATAAATGTGAAAAGGATTATGAAAATGCGAAGAACTTGTCAAAAAGTGTTGTAGGAAAAATATGCCCTTATTGTTGTCTTAGTTGCACTATTGTTTTTCAGGGTAGATGTGGAATCTTTGGATGTCAGAACTAGATCTGGTAGAATTTCTAAAAAATATCTTTAGGATGACTAAGATTCCCTAGGTGGTGACTTAGTCCCATATATAATTTTTGGAATCTTTGAATGTGGTACTGAGTCTTGATGTTTGCACTTCCTTCTTCTTTGATCTCAGGTTCTAAAACTTCTGAATCTGATCTATAAGTGAGTTTCCATGAACATGACAACTTTGCAATGAAACTTTTCCACATTGCAACTTTTCACTTCAAATGATCTTCAATTATTCAACCTAAATTTGTAATCATAAATATGCAAGAGAGAAAAAACTTGTTGATTGTTAGAATGGGGGGTTTCCATTTTCAAACCCCTTATTGGTGATTAAACCTTCAAATGAAATGAAACAATGAAGGGAAATGATGAATGAACAACATGCAATGCTACAACTCACCAAACCCTTGTTATAAAGTTTACAAACTTATGTGAAATGGTTGCAATGGATATGGATCTTGAATTAAAGAAAGGCTTGATAGATATGGACTTGCATTTCTTTCTTGAATCTAAACCCCACATCACAAATGTTAGCACAAAAACACAGATGATGCAATAAGATCTCTGATATGATGCTTGACTCTTGTCGATGGCTCAAAATTCTTGATGAATTGCTCTTGAATGCTTGAATTCTTGGACACTTAGATTGCTTGTTATATGAAAATGAGATAAGGAACCTTGTATTTATACTTATCCATGCTTAATATCTCAAAATTACACCATGCCAAGCTAACATATGAATTCATTTACTAAATGAGGCTAAATGCCGATAGAATTTGAAATTAAATCCCAAAAGAACCACAAGGGGGACTAAGACACCCTAGGTTCCATCTTAGTCCCAAGGCATAAAACTTGGGGCACAGACACCAAAAAGGGTCCCATTTAAGATGCCTTAAAATCAAGGTCCCAAGACCTTAGGTGGACAAACACGCCCTAGATGGCATCTTATTCCTGACCCAAAAAATTAAGGTCACTTAGACAAAATCCTTAAATTATCATTTATCCATTGGAGAATGTTGGGATTATCTAGAAAAATATATAATTCATATGGCTTTTGGATGCAAAATAGGGCCAATTAAGACATAAAAAGGGATAAATAAAGCAAGGTGGGCCCAAAAAAGTGTGAAAATGCAAGGGTATGCATTTTGCTACATTACAATTAGCCCCCACTTTAGCGAGAGGATGAAATTGCTTCAAAATCACACTAAAGTAGTCAACCACACAAATAAAAGGGGTTCCAATGTACAAATGTTAGTAAGATAGAATGATAATAATCAAGAGGGTGGCTAAGCCCTCAACATCAAGATACTATGGAAAATGAACATCAACACAAAGGAACATGCTTACAGATGATATATGAAGCCATAACCAAATCACAAGCATACACCATCAAAGATAGAAAAAGGAAAAAGGAAAAAGAGAAAGGAAAAGAAAAGAAATGGATCAAACTTTGATTGGTTGTCCAACGTGTTGTGAACCAGGTCTAGGTTGTTTGTCAAAAATAGGTTTACAAGTGGAATGTGCTATCCACTATGCAAACAAAGAACATTCTCAAAAGGGCTAGTGAAGCTAGGTTTCCACTAGGTGAGCCCCAAGAGGTTGATATCAAATTCATACCCCCATGACCATGACAATGACAAAAAGAAAATGCATGCTCACAAGGGCTAGTGAAGCTATTTGTTCACTAGGTGAGCCCCAAGAGGTCCATATCAAAGCCATACCTCCATGAATTTAATAAGGTATACAAAGAAAAATGCATGCTCACAAGGTCTAGTGAAGCTAGGTGTCCACTAGGTGAGCCCCAGGGAACCATATCAAAGCCATACATCCATGACTTTAATAAGGTACAAAAAGAAAATGCAACAATAAAGAGGGATGTTTGAAGGTATTTTTTATTAGTTCATGTGAGGTCTTATTCTTAGGGGACAATGTTCTAATGTCTCCAAGAGAAGACGAATCAAAGGATAAAAGATTCACAACTTAGAGAATACAATGTGTCGAATCACCACTAAGAGTAATGTAATATGCTAAGATAGATCAAGCTCTTGAAGGATATTACTCCTAGTGTCACCACAAAGAGAAAAACACACTGTATGAAGTAATAAAATAACATCAAGGAAGATGGAAAAAAAAGTGCAAATTAAATCATGCTAAAATAATGCCAATGTATGCCCCCACTTTAAAGAAATTGCTAACACCATGCTATGAGAAATTACTTTAAAGTAGAAAAAATGAAAAATAAATGAGGAAAAGAAAGGGTTTCCCCTTAGAAATTCATAAGAGATCTATAGATTCAGGGTCAATATTGATAGAAACCAAGATTAGACATGCAAACCAAAAAACCTTCCACATAAGAGAAAAATCTAAAAAGCAAAAAACTATTGCAAAAGATGTGCAAAAATATTATTATTTAGGAATTCAAAATTATATGAGATGATTTTATTTATAAAAACAATGTATGCATAACCCTGACCTTATCTTTGAGCAACAAGATAGCTCAACAAGATAAGGATGAAAATAATTAACCTAGGAATTAAAATATTACCTAAGAAAAGTTATGCAAGTGTAATTAAATATTAATTACACTAACAAATATTTGTCTTTGTTACAATGATATTAAAGAGCTCAGAACTGTCATCATTCCCCAAATACACATAGAATTGAAAGAATGTCACAAAAAGAGAAAAAACAAATAAAAACCTTTTGGGTATGTGCATGATCATCATGGAAAAAAAGGCCCTTAAGTGGCAAAAAAATCAGAAAAATCAGAGTTAGGCAACTTGACGTAAATATTTGAATAAGTAATCTATATTATTTCAAAAATATGTAAGAATAGAATTTGTAGAAAATTGAATGTAGTTTCTAACCACTACGCTGTTTAAAAAATAAAATTTACTGGTGAAAATTTGAAAATTTGAAATGTAGTGGTACTTAAATTTTAGGGAAAAAATAAGAAGTAGGTGTTTGTTTGACCACCCTCTAACCACAATAAAATGGATAATATTTTTATAATATTTTAGGTGATAAATAGAGTGAATCATGTCTCGATGTGATGTATATTTTGTAATTTTTTCCCAAGTAAATACCTCCTCACTATGAATTTTAATTACAAATTTTTAAAAAAATATAAAACCTCGCATGTCTCCACCACCTAACTTGGTAAGAACTTCCTTATGAAATTCAATTTTTCATTTTTTAACCAGTATACACTTAAGCATAGAATGTGACGCGATGTTTTAATTCAAAAATATGTGATACCATTTGAAAAGCTATAGATGTTTTTCAATTAGCCTATCAGTCATGACTTTAGTTGTAATTTGAATAGATAATGAATACACTACTTATTGGTTCAAATTAAATCATAATTTATATAAGGAAAAGCTGAGAATCTCCCTTTAAAAACCCTTTCGCTTTCATTAATTTAGGGTAAAAATAGTCATACCACATACCCATCATATTGCCATACTTTTTGGGTCTATCATGATCCTACACATACCTTTAATAACATGAAGATATTACTGGGTGTCTCAACACCTTGTGTTATCCCCAAAAGGAAAAAAAAATAAAAAATGAAAAGAAAGAAAAGATAACAAAAAAAATATTTTGGATCAACATGGAAGAGGCATAAGGTGTCACAATGCCTTACGTCATCCCCAAAAGGAAAACATAAGACAAAAATAAAAAATGAAAATAAAGATCAATGAAAAAGAAAAATCTTATGACATATAGAAGAATGAAGGTACAAATAGAGGAATGCACATAGAGAGAGAAGCATCAAACAAGTTATCATGAGGGATCACATTACGCACATGAAATCAAACAAAAAGAAAGAAAAAGAGGAAAATAAAAAGACTAGTAAAGCATATGTGAGTCAAACTAAAGTAGGTCGTCTTCCTCCCAAGCTCAGTTTGTATAAGCAGAAGGCAGATAACAAGCTTAAGGGACAGTGAATTATGCCTTACTAGGACAAGGCTATCTACTTCTTTCCCCCACTGAGTTCAAGACAAGAATGAGCCAAGGTAAGTGATGGGAAGGATGATGTAATAGTGAGAATAGAGTATTTTATAACTATTACATGACAAAAAGGATGAAGGATATGCTATTTAATCAATATATAACAAGTATCTTTGTCTAAGTGATATTTACTCAATATGATCTTGAATGCGCAACACTCATCAGTACTATTTCCAAAAGTCCTATGGTATAGACAAAGTGGAACTTTTGCATCTTTAGGATATAATATTAGCCTATCTTTCTTTGTTGGCAATAGAATGAGTCCTTGGTTAAGAAGCATTTGTAATTTTACTTCACTTTCAGGTGGCAGCTGAGGAGGTTGTAGCTTTTTGTAATTTGTAAGGTCTTTTACGTTTACGAGATTCACCAACTTCTCAGATTGAACTTGGAGGAGGAGGATCTAAGGTGACCTTATTACCTTTGTCATTGTCATGTGTTATTGATTTTTCTTTAGGAATAAGGACACTCATGTCAGGGGGAGAATCTAATATTATCGTACCATCACTATGAAGCCTTAGGTATTCTCTAGGAGGTCTTATTTTGAGAGGGGAATCTTGATATCCCAACCCTTTTGTGTTTTCATTAGTTGATATTTTATCTAGGACTTGATGAATGTTATGCTCACTTGTTGTATCACATCCTTGTTTACTCAAGATTGTGAATCCTTTTCCATATGTTTCTTCTCAATCGATTGGAGTATTTGTTACTTTTTATCATAAAATGGTTGAGTGTTTGATTTTTTAGAGGAACTAGGTTCACCTATTGTAGCAACTTAGGATTCAGCGTATAGGTTTCTAGATGCTAACTAAACATCTCAAGAGGTGTAGCTTGTAGGGGATTTGGTTATTCCATGATGGATAAAGGATGCATTGGTTTCCTGCTGGCTATTGAGACAATCATTTAAGAACTTATTAATACTTTCATCATCTTATCCAATGATGTCAACATCACAAGGAGGACATGTTGTTGGAGTTAAATGACACTAAGAGGGAGGGGTGGAATCGTCTTATCGCCTGCATTTAATTTTCTAATTTCAATTCAAAAATCATAGCTCATATTTAATCTCAATATACTATGATTAATGCATTCATGAGTTGAATGTAATCATTCATAAACATAATTGAGAAAGATAATAACCAAACAGTGAACTAAAATAATCAACAACACAGTAAAGCAAAGGGAACTCAAAAGAACAAGAAGACTCAAGATTTTATCGAGTGGAAAACCATCCTGGGGTATAAAAACCACTCCCTAAATGCCTTCTAGGCTTAATCTTAAAACAAAGTTCACAATGCCTTATAGGCTGATTTTGAGCACCCACCAAGGAGCACTAGCTCCCCCTCATTTTGAGAGACACTCCATCTTAAGGAGTACCAACCCCTCAAATTATGTTATGAACAATAATAGTGACTCAGAGGATTTCTCTATTTTCAGTTAAGCACATATGTTTCTGCAGAGTTTATTCATACATTTCCATACAGACAAGGAATGATAATCTCAGAATTACAATCAACAACCCTTACAGTTTTCAACACTGGTATTTATGTACATTTCAAGTATGTATGCCAATAATAATATCTTACATTTTTCACCAAAATTTGAAACTCACATGCTAATTTTAGCTGAATAATGACAGTCTGTAGATGATGAAAAAATCAAGAGTAATGCTTATCCAGAGAGCTGTAAATCATCCATAAAATAAAAAACGCAATGGCTCATAAAGAAACTCAATGATTATTCTGTTATGTAACCGTTTTGAGAATTGATGCCAATCCATGAAGATGACCACTGAGTTTTGAGTCTTTGTAACTATTCACTGAGACAAGCAGATAGTTCTATCGAAGGAAATTACACCACCAGACATTCCTCTTTAGTTAACACTTTTTCCATGAGCCGTCAGAGTCAGGCAGAAGACATAACGACTACATTATGTCACACTGAGAGCTCATATGTATTATTCTTTCCAATCATTGAGACATCAAAATCTTTCTCACCGAGATGCCCTTTTGGTTCATTCACTATCACTATAGCCTTTTCTTCATTTGCTTTTGCTGTGACCCAGCAATGTCGGGAAGACCTCTCGTTGACCACATGATGTTTTACCAAAAGCCCACTTATGTGTCACTATAACCATCAACTGTCGGGGAGACATTTTGTAGATAAGACTTTGTTTTGCCGAGAGCCCCCATGATCAACCTTGTCGCCTTGACAATTCAACACTTATGTTGAAGGCCTTTGCCATTTCCAAGTCACCAAGACAATACATAGTCGAGGAGACACTATATAGACTACCCCTTGTTTTTTCGAAACATCCCGAGCTCACCCTAGATCGCCAAGACAGTATCAATCTCATACCGATGAGCCTTTGATAGAAAACCCTTGTGTGATGTTGTTGTAGCATAATGGTTCTCTCTCCGATGCACCCTTCTATCTTATGAGAGTTGCTATAACTTACCAATATTGGGGAGACCTCTTGTAGAAAACTTGAGTCATACCGAAAAAACCTCGAATTCACACCTATTTGCCGAGACTTCCAGAAAGTCTTGTCGAATGCAATTGACCAACGGTAATTGATGTGACTTTTCACATTCTCTATGACTCTTTACCGAAGCCTTAAGCTCTTTCCGATGAGTTTCCTTTTAATCTCCAATTGGTGTGACATACCTATTTTGTTGAGACCACATACCGACAGAACAACTCTTGCCGATAGACTTCCACATGCACTAGTCAGGGAGACAATATGATTTCGCTATGACCTCAACCCGACGGCCAAACTCATGCCAATAGAGAACACTTTTCTATCACTGAAACCAAAGACAAGTCTTGCCGAAATAACCTTTCTTGTGCCAGTCGCCAAGACAATGGGAATGTCACGCCAAAAGTAGCCTTTATGATAAATTCAATCGCCATGCCATCTGAAATGTCTTGCCAATAGGAAACTCAGACATTTCAAAGTGGATTGGGGAGACCCTGCCATTCTCACACCGATATGAGTAAGCCCGAAAGAGAAACATCCAAAACCAGTTATGTGCAAGGAGAACCATCCTGAGACAGATTATCAATGAGAATAGACTGAAAGAGATTTTGTCATAAGGACAAACTGTAAACACAACTAAGATTCAACAAACTCCCCCTTTGTCCTTGATGGCGAAACACCAAAGACTCTCCCCCTTTTTGCCTCAAGGAAAAGAATAGAAGAACACATTTGAGAAGCTAATCAAAATACCATGAGAAACAGCTGCATAAAAAATAACAGAGTATAGCAACCAAGATTGTAGGAGAGTTGTAAGTGAATCAAAACATATAACATGCTCCCCCTAAGCCAACGCATGGGAAAATCAGAGAAGTAAAGATTGAGAGATAACTCCCAATGAAGTCTCAACCTTTCAAATAACTCTTTAGCTAAGGGCTTAGTAAAAATATCAGCCACCTAATCTTGAGAGTCAACAAACTGTAAACAAACTTCATTAGCCAAAACCTTTTCTCGAAGAAAGTGAAATTTGATAGCAATATGTTTAGTGCGAGAGTGAAAAACATGATTTTTGGAGATACTTATCGCACTTGTGTTATCACAGAGAATAGAAATAGGTTTAGGAATTTCAATACCCATATTAGATAGAGTTTGACTCATCCAAAGAACTTGAGTATAGCATGAAGTGGCATCAATGTATTCTGCTTCAGCAGTAGAGAGAGAAATGGATTCTTGTTTCCTGTTGTGCCATGCCACTAAACGGTCACCAAGAAAGAATGCAACACCACTGGTGCTTTTCCTATCATCCAAACAACCAGCCCAATCAGCATCAGTATATACATTTAATGAAAAATAAGTGCTTCTAGGATACCAAAGGCCATAATTAAGAGTGCCCTGAATATATTTAAAAATCCTTTTAACAACAGTGACATGGGATTCTTTAGGTGATGCCTGAAACCGTGCAACAGTGCAAACTGCTTGCATAATGTTAGGTCTAGAGGTAGTTAAATATAATAGACTGCCAATCATTGACCTATATTTAGTTTGATTTGTAATGTGAATCATCAACTTTAGTAAGTTTGCATCCAAAGAATCATTGAGTGCTAACTAGATGGCATTCATCCATCCGAAGCCTCTAAGCATCTCTCTAACATACTTGGTTTGATAAAGAAATATTCCATTTTCACATTGAGAGATTTGAAGACCCAAGAAGATATTTAATTCCCCTAATAATGACATTTCAAATTCAAATTCCATTAGCTAAGAGAATTTTGTACTTAATGTAACATTGTTGCAGCCAAAGATAGTGTCATCAACGTAAATTTCAACAACCAGAATATCAGAACCTTCAGTTTTAACATAAAGATTTCTATCTACACCTCCTCTAACAAAACCATTTGAAAGCAAATGACTATCCAACCTAGAGTACCAAGATCTAGGTGCTTGTTTTAAGCCATAGATGGCCTTTTTCAATATGTAAACATGACCAGGCTTATCTATGCACATAAATCCTTCAGGCTGTTCAACATAGACCTCTTCATCTAAATAGCCATTTAAAAAAGAAGTTTTGACATCCATTTGATAAACAATAAAGTCTTTATAAATAGAATAAGCCAAGAATATTCTGATAGATTCTAATCTAGCAACAGGTGCAAAGGTTTCACCAAAATCAATACCTTCTTGTTGAGCATAGCCTTTGCAGACAAATCTTGCTTTGTTGCGAATGACATCACCATTTTCATCAAGCTTGTTTCTATATATCCATTTGCCTCCAACAATGACATTCTTGCTCATCCGTCTTGGGACTAACTCCCAAGTCTCATTTTTCTCAATTTGATCAATTCTTCCCATAGCATTAAGCCAACATGAGTCTGTTAGAGCTTCATTAAAAATTTTAGGCTCAAACTGAGTAACTAGACAAAAAGCTATTTGTGCCTTTTCATCAGATTCAACAACCTTTCTTCTAGTTTGAACTCCTGCATTTTTATCCCCAATAATCTGATCTTTGGGGTGATATTTAGTTAGAGCTTTTGATGCAACCTTTTCAGGACTTGCTGTTTCATTTCTAGGGCTTGCTGACTCAGTTCCTTCTAAAATTATTTCTAGTTCAAGTTCTTCTTCCTCATTATCCTGCAAAGATTCAGCATACAAATGTGATCTCTCATCAAATTTTACATTAACAACTTCAACAATCTTATTAAGGCTTTTGTTAAGGAATTTATAAGCTTTGTTGTGAGTTGAGTATCCCAAAAAGATACCCTCATCACTCTTTTATTGAAAATTCTAAGGTTATCATCATCCTTTTTGATTAAACACTTACTTCCACAAATTTTAAAATGTTTGATAGAAGCAATTTTTCAATACCATAGTTCATAAGGAGTGTGTTTAGATTTCACCCTAATTTGTACTCTATTCAAAATGTATACACCTATATGAAAATCTTCTTTCTAGTACATATCAGGCAACTTAGCTTCATCTAACATTGTTCTAGCCATTTCTTTTTACAAAGGAGCTTTTACGCTCAACTACTCCCATTTTGTTGAGGTGTTTTTAGAGCAGCATACCGCCTTTTTAATGTCGTGTTGTTCACAGTAATCAATAAACTCTTGAGAGGTAAACTCACCTCCTTTGTCAGATCGCAGACATTTAAGTTTCAAATTAGATTCCTTCTCAACCAATTTACGAAATATTTTAAACCTTTCAAAAGCTTTTGATTTGTGCTTAAGAAATGTGACCCAAACCATTCTAGTATAATCATCCACAAACAACATAAAGTACCTTTCACCATTAATAGACCTTGTTCTAGTTGGTCCACATAAATTAGTGCGCACAAGTTGTAAAGGTTTTGAAGAAGAATGTTCTTTTGTTTTGAAGCTAATTTTAGTTTGTTTACCACTTAGACATTCTTTGCACATAGATTTTTCTGGTTTGCTAAGTATTGGTAAACCTCTAACATTCTGATTCTTACTTATTCTAACTAGATTTTCAAAGTTTATGTGTCCTAATCTTTTATGCCATAACCAACTTTCTTCAATTTGTCTCATTAAACACATAACTTGATTATTGTCATTGCTTGATGTGTTGAGAAGATTGTACACATTTCCTTTTGTCCTACTTCTAGCTGCAATAGCCTTTCCTAGCTTGTTTTTAATCTCACATCCTTGCGAAGTGAAAAGAACATGATAACCACTATCATAGATTTGACTAACACTTAGAAGATTGTGCTTGAGACCTTCCACATAGTACACATTATAGATAGGAGTGTCTTCATTCAGAAGAAGTGAACCTCTACCTTTAATTTGAATACCAGAGTTATCACCAAACTTAACATATCCATCTATATAATCTTCAAGATTTACAAACTTATCCTTGTCACCAGTCATATGGTTAGAACATCCACTGTCCAGGACCCATAAGTCCTTTTTCTTGGAATGAAAATTTGTTTGAACCAACATAGTTTGCTCAGTGGTGTTGACTGTCTTAGGTTTCCAAACCTTTTTAAATTTTTGTTGTTTAGATTGTAGATCAGTTCTACACTGTTTGATAGAATGTCCCAAAGCATTGCATTTAAAACATTTGATTTGTCTAACAAAACCATAGTGTTGCCTAAGACCAAACCTGGGTATTCTAGTATTCATAAGCCTGCAAGTGCTCACCTTATGGCCAAATTTGTTGCAGAAAAAATAATAACCATAGAAAAAAGGATTGAATCAGATGAAGATCTATTACCTCTTAGAGAGTGAACATGATCCTACCAAATTCTCGAAAGTGATTTGAACCCCAACCTTGACTTCGTAAGAGGGTTTTGAGCCATATGGTCAATCGAGCATTCACCCTTTTCAAAACCACAACACCAGCTTTTATCTTTGTACATCTTTTGTTTGCCGAGCATCTCATTCAGCTTTTAGGGCTTTCATATTTTTCAATTCCTTCCTACGATAGATCACTTCTTTTGTTCCATTTTGAATTTCTGATCTTGCAGCTTATAGTCTCTCAAAGACAGTCTTCAACTCTTTTAGCTTCTTCAAGCTGAGTTTTCAGAGAGACTATTTCTTGATCTAGTTTGTGTTCTTGAGCAAGAACTTGTTTTTTGAGTTTTCTGATCTCTTGTAAAGCACATTTTAGCTCACTTTCAAGATCTACTTTACCTTCTTCAATTTCAATGGTGTTTGTATCATTTTGCTAAGTAATTTCAGTCATGAAAAAAGTTTCATCTTCTTCAACTGATGAATCTTTAGACTCAATATCAGATTCATCCCATCAACGTAATTCTTTTCTTTTGAAATTCGAATTTTCATTTCTTAGGGTTTGAAAGCCTCTTCATAGCTATTTTTCAGCTTGTCTCATATCACAACATTTGATCATCATAGGGACACTTTGCGTAAAAGTGACCTATTTTCCACAGCTAAAAAATGGCGGGAAGTTTTCCTATATTTTCCCATCCCTTTTAAATTTTCTAACAAAATGAGACTTCAGAATCAGAGAACCTTGTTCATCGACTGACTTTTCTTTCTTTTCAATGTTAAAGGCAGTTTCTTTTCCTATTGAATTGTTTTTGCTGGTTCTCATTTCATAGGAAGTAAGTATTCCTTGTAGGCTGTCTAAGGTAAGCTTATCAAAGTGTTTCTTTTCTTCTAGGGCTGAAACCTTAGATTCAAGTTTGGATGGTAAGGTTCTAACAACCTTTGTGACCACATCAAATTCATTAACCTCTTGACCTAGACCTTTCATTGAATTGACAACTTCATCAACTCTTAGGAAATATTCAGCCACTTTTTCATCATCCTTCATTTTCAACTCCTCAAACTGATGTTTGAGTGTAATGATTTTTGATAGTTTGACTTTCTCATTCCCTTTATATATAGTTTCAAGTTTTTCCCAGATTCCATGAGTAGATTTGCAATGCATGACTTTAATGAACACATCTTTAGTTAACCCACACAAGAGGGCATGCTTAGCTCTGGCATTTGTTTCATACTTCTTTTCAACAGCATCAGTGGGAATAGTGGCTGGTACATTGTAATCTTCTAAAATAATGCACCAAACATCAACATCAAAAGTAACAAGAAAAGATTCCATTCTAATTTTCTAGAACACATAATCAGTTCCATCAAATAATGGAGCTCTGGATACAAAGGCACCATCTTGAGAATGTGCCATTAAAAACAAACTCCAAGACTAAGATCAATCCAAGGAGATTAAAACCTATGAGAAGACCCTATGCTCTGATACCAATTGTTGGTTGGAAATGACACTAAGAGGGGGGTGAACGTTCTATCGGCTCGTACTAATTTTCATCATATTCAAAAAATCATAGCTCGATGACCCCAATATACCATTAATGCATTCATGAGTTTAATGTAATCATTCATAAATAGAATTGAGAAAGATAATAACCAAACAAAGGAACTGAAATAATCAACAACAAAGTAAAGCAAAGGGAACTAAAAAGAACAAGAAGATTCCTAGATTTTATCGAAAGTGGAAACCACTCCCCCAAATGCATTCCGTGCTTAATATTTTAAACAAAAGTTCACAATGCCTTATAGGCTGATTTTTGAGCACCCACTCAAGGAGCACTAGCCCCTCATTTTGAGACACCCATCTCAAGGAGTACCAAGCCCTCAAATTATGTTTTGAACAATAATAGTGACTAAGAGAATTTCTCTCTGCTTTTAGTTGCTAACATATCTTTCTCATATAGAGTTCATTCATACATTTCCATAGCTGCATAAGGAATGAGCGTAATTACAATCAAATGTTCCTTACAGCTTTCAACACTGTATTTTTGTATTACTAAGTATGTATGTCAATAATAAGATCTCACCGTAATTGAAACTCACATGCTAATTTTAGTTGAATAATGACAGTCTGTAGATGATGGAAAAAATCAAGAGTAATGCTTATCTAGAGAGCTGTAAATCATCCATTATTTCAAAAACGCAACTGCTCAAAGAGGAAACTCAATGAATATGCTGCCATGTAACGGTTCTGAGATTCGATGCAATCAATGATGTCGGCCTGCAACTATATTTATAAATTTCCATGACGGCCATAGAGTTTGAGACTTCGTTAACCATTCACTGAGACATCCAGATAGTTCTGCTGAAGGCAATTGCACCGCCAGACATTCCTCTTAGTTATCACTTTCACCATGAGCCATCAGAGTCGGGAAGAAGACATAACAAATACATCATGTCTCATCGATAGGCTTCCTTAGTGTATTATTCTTTCCAATCACTGAGACATCAGAATATTTCTCACCGAGACGCCCTTTTGGTTCATTCACTCACTATAGCCTTTTCTTCATTTGCTTTCGCTGTGACCCATCGATGTCGGGAAGACCTCTCATAGACCACATGATGTTTTACCAAAAGCCCACTTATGTGTTGTTGTAACCATCAACTATTGGGGAGATGTTTTGTAGATAAGACTTTGTTTTTCTAAGAGCCCCCATGATCAACCTTGTCGCCATGACAATTCAACACTTATGTCGAAGGCCTTTGCCATTTCCAAGTCACCAAGACAATACATAGTCAAGGAGACACTATATAGATTGCCCCTTATTTTTCTGAAACATCCCGAGCTCACCCTAGATCACCAAGACAATATCAATCTCATACCAATGAGCCTTTGATAGAAACCCCTTGTGTGATGTCACTATAGCATAATGGTTCTCTCTCCGATGCACCCTTATGTCTTATGAGAGTTGCTATAACTTACCAATATCGAGGAGACCTCTTGTAGAAAGCTTGAGTCATATTGAAAAAACCTCGAATTCACACCTGTTCGCCGAGACTTCCAAAAAGTCCTGCCAAATGCAATTGACCAACGACAGTCGGTGTGACTTTGCACATTCACTATGACTCTTCGCCGAAGCCTTAAGCTCTTTCCGATGAGTTTCCTTTTAATTTCTGATCAGTGTGATATACCTATTTCGTTGAGACCACATACCGACAGAACAACTCTTGTCAATAGACTTCCACATGCACTAGTCGGGGAGACAGTATGATTTCACTATGACCTCTGCCCGACGGCCAAACTCATGCCGATAGAGAACACTTTTCTTTTGTCAAACCAGCAGTACCCCGCCAAAATAATATTATTTCGTGTTGGTTGCCAAGACAATGTGAATTTCACGAAAGTAGCTCCGCATGATAAATTCAATCACCATGACATTTGAAATGTCTTGCCGATAGACAACTCATACATTTCAAAGTGGATCGGGAAGACCCTGCCATTCTCATTCCGATAAAAGTAACCCTGAAAGAGAAACATCCAAAACCTGTGATGTGCAAGGAGAACCATCTTGAGACAGATTATCACGAGAATAGATCAGTGATTTTTGAAGTCACGTATGACAACCAGGAACACAAACTGAAATTCAAATACATGCATTAGGAGTTGTGTGAGCATGAGTAAGTTAAATTTTGTTAGAGTCATTACTAAAGGAACAACTTGACACATCTACCAAATATTTCAAGGACATCCAAAGCTTTCCAAAGCACATATCCATGATGCAAGATTGAAAAAATACACTTGAAATGAAAGAAATTGAAATAACAAGAATTCTACAAACTGTAATAGAAAATTGAAAGTAGCAAACAAAAGCACAAAATAAAAATATTAGATCCTAAAATCTGGAAATTCCAAGTCAACAGGAACTAAGATGCCAGTAAGGGTGTCTTGGTCCTATTGGTAAAATTCTAAAGTTCCAAGGACTGAAGCATACAACAAACAGTGGAGAGAGGATTTTGAGCTAGAAACCCTGAGAGGGACTAATACTCCAGGAAGGGAATTTTAGTCCTAGCAAAGGTTTTTCTTGGAAAAATAGAAAATTTTAGATTGTTTACAATGTTCACAAATTTCCTATATAGGATGTTGATGTTTAGAAATAGAAAACTATGCCAATGAATGCAAGGAAAAGTAACTAGTAACAAGCAATTGAATGCAATTTTTTTCAAATTCGAATGTAATAAGAATGTTTCTAAATTCACTTTTCTATTTTTGAATGAAATTAAATGATGCAAGAAAGAAAAATTATAACCTATATGCACTTTCACTATTGCAAATATGAGAAACCCTAGATGCAATTTCACTAATGCAAGAATGAATGCAATCTAGATCTAGGAATTTAATAAAATCCAAATGAAAAAAATGAATGTTCAAAAGGGCCAGGTTCACAAAAATGATTAAGGTGGAAAAATGGTGTGGAATATCAACTTTCTCAAATAATCATTCAACAATTTCCTAGGATTCCTAATTGGATTGACTATCAACCTCACAAGGTGAGTCAATTCTCAACAAGGAGGACCTAGGAGGGGGTTCTTTTAGCTTTTAGGGGTTCACTACCAAGAAAATTCTTGGAAAAGACAAATAAGAATTCAACTCACAAAACCCAGTAATGCAAGCTAAATGAAAGATGCAAATGATGAAATAATGCAACAGGGAGTTAGGGTATGTGTACCTGGGAGATTTGGAAATGTGACAAGGATTTTTAAAATGCAAAGAAGCTGTCAAAAATTGATGTGGAGGACAAAGATTCCCTTACTGTTGTCTTAGTATTGCTATTATTTTTTGGGGAAGATGCAGAATCTTCAGATGCCTAAACTGGATCTAGAATAATTTCTGAAAAAATATCTTCGAGAGGACTAAGATTCCCTAGGTGGTGACTTAGTCCCATCTAGAGTTTCTAGAATCTCTAAATGTGGTCTTGAGGCTTGATACCTACACTTCCTTCTTCTCTCATCTCAGGTTTTGAACTTTCCAAATTTAATCTATGGCTAAGTTTCTATGAAGATGGAAACTTTGCAATGCAACTTTTCAACTTTGCAACTTTTCACTTCAAATGGTCTTCAAGTCTTCAACATAAATATTCAATCATAAACATGCAAGAGAGGAAAAACTTATTGATTGTTAGTGAATGGGGGATTTCCTTGGTCAAACCCCTTGTTGGTAATTAAACCTTGCAATGAAATTAAATAATGAAGGGAAATGATGAATGAACAACATGCAATTCTACAACTCACCAAACTCTTGTTATAAAGTCTACAAACTTGTGTGAAATGGGTGCAATGGATATGGATCTTGAATCAAAGAAAGGATTGATAGATATGGACTTGAACCTACATCACAAATTTTAGCACAAAAAGACACATGATGCAAGAATATCTCTGATATGATGCTTGAATCTTGATGATGGATCTAAATGCTTGATGAATTTCTCTTTAATGCTTGAATTTTTGGATGCTTTGATTTCTTGCTATATGAAAATGAGAGTTGGAACCTTTTATTTATACTTATCCATGCTTAATATCTTGAAATTACACTACACCAAGCTGACATATGAATTCATTAATTAAAGGAGGCTAAATCTCGCCAAAGTTTGAAATTAAATCCGAAAAATACCTCAAGGGGGACTAAAGGAACCCTAGGTGGTTTCTTAGTCTCAAGGGATAAAACTCGGGGCACAGATGCCAAAAAGGGGTCAATTTAAGATGCCTCTAAATCAGGGTCCCAAGACCTTTGGGGGATAAAGATTCCCTAGGTGACATCTTAGTCCTAACCTAAAAATCAGAGACACTTAAAAATAATCATTAAATTATTAGTTTTCCATTGGAGAATGTCGAGATTCGCTAGAAAAATATATAATTCATAGGGATTATGGATGCGAAATAGGACCAATTAAGACATAAATAGGGATAAATAAAGCAAGGAAAGCCCAAACAATTGTGAAAATGAAAGGGTGTGCATTTTTCTACACTGCAACAACCTATTAAAGGATTTCTATCTCAAATTTAAGCTTATGTGCTTGTACAACACATGGATTCAATTACTCCACCTCTGGCCTAATCTTCAAGATTTTAGATTGTAAGAATTGGTATAGAATAACTCTACAACTTACAAGATTTGGTTGAATATTATAGCCACCCAAGATATAGAAACTTGATGAAAGCACAATAGAGATCAATATGCAATTCTCAAGATTACAATGGAATTAACTTTAATAGAATTCAATATGATAATTGTTTTATACACATGAGGCCTCCTAGTTATATATCTAAGTGAGATATATGATTAATGAGTATTATGAAAAGTATCTTAATCCTATGTTATGTGACAACTTATCATAACTACTTAGGACACATGTGTAAAAATTCAAAAGATAAGATACGATATAATGACAACTAACACCTTCTAGAAAGATTCCCTCATAGGACCTAGGTGAACTTAACATGCAAATAAGTCCCCTAATTCCCCTAGTAATGAAATAACTAGGTACATGAATTTATTTACAACAATTCATCATCTTCAAGAGATTTGTCAATTTTTTGTTTTATCGACTAGTTGAATGGGTTGCAGGATCATTTCTTGCATGGTAAAATGGGTGTATGCCACATGGTGGCTTTATAGGAAAGTTATACCCTACTATAGGTATGCAATACCCTTCATAGGTAGGGTACGACCTACAAATATACAAAGAGAAAAAATTTTAAAGATTCTTAAAAATTTAAATAAATAAGTCCCATAAGTCCCCTAGTAATGAATTATCAATGTTGAGTCTCCTACAATGATGGTAGATGCTCAACATTGAATGCTAAATATGATCCAAAAGTGTCAAGCAATGCTCCTTCACTTGGGAAGAAACAAAACCAAGATGGTGTGTAGGATTTCTTCCCATTCCTAAAAGGAAAATGTGGGAAAAAGAATGATATGTGATTTCTCTGAATGATGCTCATGTTTCTCCATGTTGGTGTTGAAATATGTCACACTCCGAATAGGTATTCAAGGCATGACTATTGAAGAATACAATCTAGAATCTTGTATAAAACATTATAGAACACAATCCAAAGACAATGATACCTCCTTTGAAGACAAAGAAGCCTCCTCCAAATGTTGTCCAAAAGTATCCCCACTCATGTCAAAATCCAAAGAATGATCATGTAAAGAATGAAAAAGAGGGAAAGAATATTCCTTCTCAACAACTAAAGAAGGAGCATCTACATCAAAAAGAAGATGAATGTAATCAATGATGTCTCCCAAATCTAGAATTCAGGACTCACAAAATAAACTGGCAATGTTTGTCAAGTACTCATCCCAAGTAGAAATCTCTAGAAGATGATGAATTAATTGCTACACCAAATAACAAGCATCCTCATGTTCAATGGTAGATGAAGGAGATGATTTCTTAGTGCATGTCATTCAACTGCACATATCATCGCTCATTGTGTCCTCAAAACATGATGAAGTAAGAACACTAGATGATTTTTCCAATGCTAGATTACAAGAGCCCTCAACCTCAAGATGTTGACTCATAGATGAAGAAAATGAACCTTTCCCAATGAGAAAGAGTTTTAGTTGTATTATCATCAATAGGCTGAAACTCTGCAAGTGGAACAAGAAAATCCAAAATAGGATCCTCTAGGAATGGAGGTTCATTCAAGTCTCCATACATCTCCTAAAGTATCACATCATAAGGTGATGAGGGATATCAATACCATAAGTGGTCATTTGTATGTCAATATCACAACTACAACCAATTACTCCCAAGATATGTTCTATTTTTATATTTGACACAATTCTCTTCCATTTTGAAGAAGGTTTAAGAAGTAGTCCGTAGAGATATGGAAAAATATTAAGCCACCTACAATGTGTTAGGATTCCATATCACCAAGACTTAAAGTTCCATCAATTTAACCTTATTACAATAGGATGTTTTTTGATACCCATATTAAACTCCTCAACTTTATTCACTCAATAGAAAAATCAAGACATAAGGCAACAAGGGAAAAGTATTACCCCCTCAAAATTACTCAATAATGAAACCCACAAGAAATATATGATTTGTGGCACTTTATATTTAGTGTGATTATTTGTACCACTTGCCAAGAACAAAAAAGTGGAGTTGATCTTAGTGCTTACAAATTGCCAAATTTTTCCACAAGATCAAAGTAATTTTTCTACAAATAATGGGGTCAATCTAATCACACCACTAGAAAGTACACGAAAACTTATGCACTTTAAAAAAAACACACACAAAAATGTTACTGTAGGAGAAGGAATGGAGCCTCGATAGTTCTAAAAATGAGAATGACTCATCAACGTCTATAAGAATCTTCAATTTCTTAAAATAGAGGGATCAAAATAAAAAACCAAATGCACCACAATGTAGAATGTGAAATTCTATCCCCAAAAGAAAAAAATTGCTCAAAAAAAGGAATCAAGATGACCAATTTATGGGTGTTTGAAAATGATCCCCCAAAATAAAAATTGCATTGGAGAGGGGGAAATTTTTTTTAATGGATGCTAGCATCAGTATTGATGTAGTGATGATAACATTTTAGGTGATTAAAATTGATGGCTTGGCACTTGTCAAAAAGAATATTCTCCTCAAAATATTTCATAGGAACATGTACTTTGGAATATTCGCTAAGACTATTGATTAATCATGATGGCTTGGAGGTCATTGCATCTCGGTTCAACTAGTGATGGAATATTCCTTTGACTCCACAATATTTTGTGGGCATTATATTTGGTGGAATCTTTATTTGTTCACTGGTATATTCATGTTTTATGAATAGGTTGGTAGTGGTAGATAGGCAGGGTCCATGGGGCCCATGGCACATGGGCCACTGCATGATTGCCATGTGGAATGTTCTATGGCACCCATGACACCAAGAGGAATGGTACCCTATAGATTGTACAATAAATTTGTGCACCAAGTTTAAAAATCTTTAGAACGCAAATTTCCTTTGATTTTTTTTAATTAAAGTTTTTTGCCAAAAAATTTAAACTAAAAATTTTATTGAAATTTTTTGCCTGCAAATAAATTTTTCTCCCAACCATGCTATTTTTTTTCTGATGACAACTTTTGTTAATGATACTATGATCCGTATTGCTAGGGAGGGGAATTTTTTTCCTAATGGCTCTAGGAAAAGTTTTCCAATTAATGCAATTTGACAGTTCATCTTGGGGTTTTTGGAGCTCTTGGATGCAATGACATGGTTAGTTTTTACCCAAAGTGCTCCAAAATTCTAGCTACCTCCCAGATCTGGAAACCATACTTCAACTTCAAACCCTCATAGATTTGGCTTCATATGTCTGATTTGTATAAAAAGATTTAATTTGAACGTACAATATAAAGCAACAAAAAGGAAGCCACTAAATCTAGTATTTCTTTCAAGATTTTTGGACTCTCTAAATCATCATTCGATGCAAGAGTAGAGGATACTCAACTTTTCAATATTTACGAAGATCTCTCAAGAAATACTAACAAGGAGCAATCCCACAATCTCTGACACCATGTAAGACTTGGTATAGGATAACTCTACACAATATATGATTTGGTTGAAGATTATAGCCACCCAAGATATATGAACTTCATGAAAGCACAAGAGAGATCAATATGCAATGCTCAATATTTCAATAGAATTAAATCCAATAGAATTCATTATGAAAATTTTTATATACATATTAGACCACATGGTTACATAGCCAAGGTGAGACATATGATTAAATAGGACTATGATAAGTATTTTAATCTTATGTCATGTGAAAAATTACCATAACTACCAAGGACGCATGCGTTAAAATTCAAAAGATAAGATAAGATCTAATGACAACTAAAACCTTCTAGAATAATTCCCTCTTAGGACCTAAGTAAACATAACATGTAAATAAGTCCCCTAGTTCCCCTGGTAATGAATTAACTAGGTACATGACTTTATTTACACCAACATAGATCCTATCTCTTAGTAATGCATGTGATGAGGGCCACACTATCCCAAACCCATAGAAATCACAAGAAAATATATCAACATAGAAGATGCAAGACAAAAAAGTGACTCACTTTAAATTATTTTCAAAAAAAGAAATTACAGATTCAAAGCTTACATGTTGCACCCTCATGAGCTTGATTCATGACAACAAAATCAACTCTGAAAGGAAAATATATTATTTGGAGCCACAATCTACACTATTAGGGCCACCTTCTACAACCCCCACTTAACCCTTTTTATTTTCCCCAATAACCACCCTAGAATGTACTAGAAAGTTCAATTTTCCATTTTTGTTTTGGTGCCAAAAGTCCCGCCATTTGATTTTTGGCCTAGGGAGATTTTTTTATGAAATTCACTTTTTAGAGGACCAACATCATGGGGCCATACCTTTTGATCCAGGTGTTTGATTTTCTATTATTTCATATCATTGGAAAGCTCTCAATGAGCTCTACAATGTGAAAGGCTACTGTAGGTTGGTTTGGCCACCTTTTGAGCTATTTGGGCTCTCTAAAGTTTTATATCTGAATTTGAAGTTGCATTGGAGAAATTTCTTTAGGATGAAAATTTTAATTTCTCCCAAACAAGGCAAGGTATGAGGTGATTCTTTGTGACTTTAAATGTTTTTCAGCTTTCTCCTTGGGGTAAATTTTCATGTCCATACGAGCCTATTTAGTTTTAACCTACCAAAAAATTGTAAGTGTCCATTTTCACTATTTTTGATACCTGACAGCCTTATAGCCCTTAAGTGCCATCATGGGACTAAAAAAAACTAAAGAAAATAAAGAAAACATTTTTTTTGGGTGATGCAAGATTTCCCTACACCATTGGATGCTCCTGCATCAGACACCTAGGGTAATTTGAAAAGTGATCCTATCACTTCTTAGGAGTTAGAGGGAAATGAAAATGGTTAACCTAAGCCTCAGATAACCATGATGAATCTTCAACAGGTCTTCCTCTCCATTTCACTAAGTACTCTACATATTGCCTATTTCTTGTGCTTCTACCCACACAACTATCCAAGATTTCTTCTATCTCTTCCTTCTTTGAAGTGGGTGTTAGAATTTTCCACTGTTCTTTTATCGACCACTCCTCTATATCACCTTCATGATACTATATCAAATAGACAATGTTAAATATAGGATAAATGTTTATTCCACTAGGAAAATCTACCTCATAAGCATTTCTTGAATCATGCTTGTTCAGGATCTTGCATGGTCCAAAATTCTTCATCTTTAACTTGTTGTATGTACCGATTGGAAACCTTTTCTTCCACAAATGAACCATGACTTCATCTCCTACCTAGAACTCCTTACACCTCCTTTTTTGATCTACCTGAGCCTTATATTGTGATTTCATCTTGTTGATGTGTTTCTTCACTTCTTCATGCAAATTCTACAGATGCTTAGCAAAATCTTTAGCCTCATCACTACTCTTCTTCTTTCTTATCCATCTTTCTTAGTTCAAAAGCAGTTCTTGGAATACTCCCATACACAATCTAGAATGGTGATTTACCAATGCTCTTGTTGATAGAATTGTTATAAGAAATTTTTTCCTATGGTATAATCAAATCCCATCCCTTGGTATTATCTCCAACTAAGCATATTAGTAGGTTTCCCAAATTCCTATTCACCACCTCTGTTTTTCCATTAGTCCATGGATGGTGTGCAGAACAAAACTTCAAATTTGTCTTCAACTTCTTCTGTAATATCTTCTAGAAATAACCAACAAATTTGGTATCTATGTCTAAAACTATACTCTTTGGTAGACCATGTAGTCTCACCCCCTCTCTGAAAAGCAATTCTACAACATGAACAACATCACTGGTCTTATGGCATGGAATGAAATGTGCCATCTTTGAAAATCTATCCACCACCACAAATATGGAATCATGCCCTCTCTATTTCCTTGGCAAGCCAAGAAAAAAATCCATGATAATATCCTCCTATGGCCTCTCAGGTATAGGTAATGGCTAATAGAATCCAATATTCTAACTTGTTCATTTTTCCATCTGACATACTCTACAACATTGTATAAAATTCTTTACATCTTGTTATAACTTTGGCCAATAATATTTCTCACTAATAAGAGCAATGGTCTTATCTCGACCAAAATGTCTAGCCAATCCTCCACTATGCTTCTCCTTGATTAGATTCTCTCTCATAGAACTCCATGGAATGAACAATTGGCTTCCTATAAAAAAAATCCCATCTTGAATTAAGAAATCCAACCATCTCATCCTATTCAATCTAACAGGTTCCAAACAAGCCTTCCAAGCTTCTACAAAGTATGGATCTTCTGGATATAAACTCTTGAGTTCATTGAACCCAACAACCTCTATGTTCATCTCTATCAACAAATTTTTCCTTCTATTTAAGGCATCTACAACTCTATTTTACCTTCCACTCATGTGGTTCAAAATAAAAGTATAACTCTATAGAAACTCAACCCATTTTAAGTTCCTTTGATTCAACTTTCCTTGACTATTGAGATACTACAAATCCTAGTGATCAGTATATAAAACAAATTATTTTGGAAATAAATAGTGTCTCCATTTCTTCAAAGCTTGAACTATAGCATAAAAATCTTGATCATAGACAACATATTTCTTCTTAGTACCATTTAAATTCTCACTAAAATAGGAAATGATCTTACCTTCTTGATTCAAAATAGCTCTTATGGTAGTGCCACTAGCATCACAATCTACCTGAAAATCCTTATTGAAATTTGGAAGTGCCAAAACAGGTTGCTCAATAACTTTTTTCTTCAACATGTAAATTTTTTTGGTTGCTCCTATAGTCCACTTAAACTCTTTTCTATCCACTCTCATTGCTTCAATTAGAGGTGCACAAATAATACTAAAATTCTTGATAAACTTTCTATAAAATCTTGCTAGACCATGGAATGATCTTACCTCTATAACAATCGTTAGAGTAGGACATTCAATGATAGCTCTCGCCTTCTCTGGATCCATTTTGAGACCCTCTACTAAGACAAAAAAATCCTAGCTACACCAACTCCCTCTTCACAAAACCACATTTCTTCAAATTAATCAACAACTTCTCTTCCCTTAGCTTCTCAAAAACTTTTTTGATATGCATCAAGTGCTCCTCCAATGTCTTACTGAAAATAAAAATATCATCCAAATAAACAATAAATTTTTTTCCTAAAAGCTACCTCATTCATAAGCCACATAAATGTGCTTGGTGCATTGGTTAGCCCAAAAGGCATGACTAACCACTCATAAAATCCCTCCTTGGTTTTAAAGGTTTTCTTCCATTCGTCTCCTTCTCTAATATGGATCTAGTGATATCCGCTCTCCAAATCTATCTTTGTGAAGAACTTAGCTCCACTCAAATAATCCATAATGCCATCCATCCTAGGGGAATCTGTACTTGATGGTGATCTTGTTGATGGCTCTAGAATTTGTACACATCTTCCATTCCCCATCCTTCTTTGGTGCTAGCACTATAGGTACTGCACATGGACTCAAACTCTCTAAACCTTCTGACAACAACTCTTCACTCTCTACTGGAGTCATATGATGAGCTGCCTTATTCAACAAACTGGTTCCAGGAATTAGGTCCCTCTGATGACTAATCTT